>JARHVA010004241.1:1620000-1640597 GCA_037957365.1 Torreya grandis | reverse complement strand
TTTAGACCTGATATTGTAACTTAGGATTGAGAGTGTTTGTGAATAAATGAAATAGGTTATCATCTACCATGTTGTTTTCATAATTGTTAGATAAGGTCTTCCACCATTTTTTGAAATCTTGTGTGGTTTTCATCTCAAGTTGTTTACAATTAATAAAATGGGTCAAGGTATTTTCAAGGAGGTCACTAGTTTAAAATTGTTATATTAAAGAGTTAACTAGATCTTCCAAAATAGTGATGGAATGAGACTTGATTTGTTTATAAAAATATAACTCATTTTCCAAGAGGGTTTTCTCTAAGATCTTGGTAGTGTCAAAAGTGTTTAAGTTGACCCAATCTTTTTATAGTTTTCCAAATGTATTTATGTGTAAGGTAGGATTAGTTCACCCATTATAGATAATGATAGGGGTGATACCTCTTATATGTGTGTGTGTGTGTGTGTGTGTGTGTGTGTGTGTGTGTGTGTGTGTGTGTGTGTGTGTGTGTGTGTGTGTGTGTGTGTGTGTGTGTGTGTGTGTGTTGGAAATTTGAGGATTAAGAGGTTCATTTCTAATATTTTAATCATTTTTATAACAAGAGGAGGTTTAGGAATAAGGTTTCCATGGGAATCCCTAAGGGGGTTGGGGGTAATTTTGGTTGTGCACTCCCCATGGAAAATTTTAAGGTTTATTTTGGAGATGAATAAGGTGATTATGCATTTACATCACGTGGTTGGCATTATTAGAGTGTAAATAATTCATTTGGTTAAGATTTTACAGCAAAAGTTGATGGTTTTGAGTGGTGTTATGAAAAATAATCAAAACATTAGCATTTGTATTAGTGTCTTGGGTATTAGTGTGAGTAGTGGCATGTGTGGTATCAGTGGTTTGAGATGCATAATTAGAAAAGGAAGAACTACTTGTATGATAACATGTGTTGTGAAATATGTGCTATTTGAAGTATTAGAAGAAGAAGAAGCACTAGTGGCATGATTACTATTTGTATTAAATGATGCATTAGTAGAGGAATTGAGAAGAGTGTGTATTATAAAAGACCCACTAGATGTCAAACCTACCATGTTAATAGATATACTTGGCATGGAGGTATAAGAAATCAAGTAATAAGACGTCATAATATGAGAAGGGGTCAAAAGAGAAGGAAGATGTTGAGATGCAAAGAAGATATTACCCTAAAATATATGTGAGAATGTGAAGGTGAATGGGGTT
This sequence comes from Torreya grandis, assembly GCA_037957365.1. NCBI lineage: Eukaryota > Viridiplantae > Streptophyta > Pinopsida > Cupressales > Taxaceae > Torreya > Torreya grandis. Next base: position 1,639,393 of record JARHVA010004241.1, on the reverse strand, counting down.
ATTCTTTTTAACCACTTATCATAAGGTCATAAATAGTGGAATGGTATTTTCTTTGATGTTGAAGAAATTTAATAATGAAGAAAATCATTTCCAAAGTGTACTCTAATATAGGATGATATTATAAGTATAATATAGGGTGACAAATTGAAGATGCATGTGGAGGAGTCTCATAAGTTATAGTACGAGTGACCACATGCACATTACTTTCATCTAAAGTAGGAGCCACAAGATGTTTATGGGGAAACATATTGGGATTGGTAAAGATCATCATATATGTTGAGTTCAACTTATGTTATCATTAAATATGAATTTCATGATGAGATAGAAATGCCAAGAAAGATAATGATGATGCAAAGACAAAGTTAAAAAATAAGATATAGAATCAAATCAGTTGATTGTGTTATATAACCGAACAAGCATATAAGATTACATAATAATTTAGGTTGACTATGTATTATAAATAAAAAGGTAAAGTAGGATGATAAGGATACATAGTTGTTCACATCAAATGTGTATGGTTGAAAAGAGAACTGAACATGAGAATAAGAAGAGAAAGTTATGTAGATCAACTATGTACTACTTAAAGGAAGATAAAACATATTATATAAGAAACTATATCGATCAAGATGATATTATTCTAAAATAGGGGAATTTTTTTGAAAGATAATTAGAATCAAGAATGAAATCAAACACATTAACAATTGGATCAATGTGATTTATCTAATTGGGGCACACAACACAAATCCTTTCACCAATACTAGCCAATGCAATTTTTTTAAATATAACATGCAATGATAAAAGAGTAAACAATCAGTTGAAAAGTAAATGCTAACTAATTGGTAACCATAAGTGTTATTATATTTTTATAAATATTTGATTTTAATGTGAGAGGGAATTTGGATAAAACAAGGAACTAGAAAGTAGTCCAAGGTTAGTTTCAAGATGTTTGGGCTGAAAGGGATATATAATAGTAATGGTACTAGCTTTAAATTGGGGATTACCCCCTCACTTCATAATCTTGCAATGATAAGGGTGTCAGGTGCTTTGCCAATATATACCACTAACCACATATTTATACTTAGCCAAAAAACCAAGTCAGCTTCCCCCTTGGTGATGAAATCCAAGTAAATATGCCTTGTGAAGACAAATGTGTAAATTCATTTTAAATGTTAAGTGATTTTGTAGCATGTGCAAAAGAGTAAAATAGTGTAACTAATATGATAATTTAAAAAACCACCTATTTAGACTATGTGAGTTACTCTAATCATGCAAACAAATAAAAATGAAATGTGAATTAATTACTAGAAAATAAGTTTTAGTTCCTTGATTAAGAATAGTATAGAGTTAGTTCACGTGACACTATATGCAAATAATACAAAATAGAGTTGACTAGGTCACTATTGTTATGTATAAGCAAGGTATTTAATAATAAAGTTCAAAATGTCAAGTATGTCTCTCAAATAGAAGTTAGACTATAGAACTAAGTCGACCAGGTTGACCTAGTTAGCTGTAAGTTATAGTTTTAAATACTGCTAACTTATGGACAATAAAACTAAAATAAGTAATAAAATGATATAAAGAGGAAAAAGGGAAATTTGGTGGGACTTAATATGATTTAGATTTAAAATTTTATGATGTAGTGCATATTTATTTATTTTAAATTATGAAAATTGGGTTGACTCATTTGATAAAGTTCTGCAAGAACTTGTATGCTGAAGAAGAATGAGGAACAAGGTTGACCTATTGAAAAGTGTATGATAATCTATAACTGAAGAATAATATTGTGTCAAGTTGTTTGATCTAGTAACATGTAGTTGATGAATACCTACATAGACATAATAGATTCATTTTGAAGTGACTATGTGTTTAAACCTATGTATAAAAAGTTAAAACTATATCAACTAGTTTGATATAGTAAAACAAATATGGAAAAATATAATAAGATGATAAAAATTATGGTGTGAAAGAAAAATTTCAATGGTTAGATTCACATAAGGCTCACCATAATGTATTAAAAGGGGAATAAAATTTATATATAAATGAATCCTAGCTTGGAGAAGATAAATCTTACTTATACTTTTGATTGTTGATACATTAGATATTTAGGGTCATGACCAAGATGGATCCATCTAAACCTAGAAAATGAGTCTCTTACCATTAAAATATCATTAAGGAGGGTTCCAAAGCCTCTAATCAAGGAAATATATGTAGTAACCCTAATTAGGTCCTATGTTTTCATATTCACTAAACTAATAAAAAGTAAAATAAAGCTAATCTAGTGCTCATCAAAGCTTGTGGTATAAAGTGGGGGTAGTAAAAATCAAAATTAAACATGCATATAAGACATATTCTCATGTCCAATGTATACAAAATGTTAATGCATTAGAGAAAAGTACATATGCATATTTATCTACTGTTATAAAGGAGGAACAAAGTTAGGAATACTTACCTTTGAAGATGAACCCATCGAGCCTCAATCTTTCCCTTGGCCAAGGTTCTTCATAAGAAGTTTTTGTGGTATGTAAGGATGATAAGGATAAATCAGCTCTAGGATACACAACCTATCAATTCATCCAAAAGAATTCTCCAAAAGATAAGATACATATATCTAAAGAAAGTATGGATCCCTAAGTTATGCTCCTCAAGTAGAATGGTGGATAAGCATATACATAATATATATCTTACTATTTCCTTATCTTCCTAAATAAATGATGAAATGTATGTGTTTATATACATGCATCTAACCATAGTCATTTTTAAAACTTTAATCGATAGGGTTGACCCAATCGACTTTGTATCATTATTAACAAAAATAAATTAAGTCTTGATCTAGGTTAGCTAGGGAATGACCTAGATCTTAGACAAGTTTTAACATTATACTACAAGGTTGATGGTGTTGATAGTGTATCGTAAACTATCAAAAAGGATTTTAGGAAAGGTAAGAGCTAATGAAGGTTTAAAATGACTAGAAGAGGGTGAAAAAGATGAGGTATAACTTAGGGGAATGTTTTTAGGAGATGGTTATATTAATAAAAGGAGGTAGTAAAGGGAAAAAATTCATTTGAAGCACTAATGGTATTCTTGTAGACATCCAATTCCTAAGACCATTGTGTTAAAATTGTTAATCTTATTTGAAATTCACTCAAACACATATTTTGGCCAAAATCACTAAAACACACTAATATTTTGAGCTTATAATAATAAGTGTTGATTTAGGCTATTGTATCCCTAACTGGGTCAATGCATTTTATGTGATTATTATTTTTTTCCAAATCATTTTGAGTTAAAATGATGAAAATGTAATTTGACACTCTAAACCACTAAATTTTTCTAATTATAAGGCACAAGACATGTGCACATGTTATTTAATATCTACGATGTCCTAAATGGGATATTTTACATACACAACTAACATATTCTTCTAATTTTACTCCAATCAAATTACAACCTAGTAACTTGACATTTCAACCAGTTTGATTAAGTGTTCAACCAATTTCCAAAGAATTATATAAAATTTAATTAACCTCACTTAAGAAAATTAAACGAAATAAAGAGCTTAAGTGGAAAATCCATTGAAATTATTGAAGATTTCTTAATTAAAAATTGATTCCTAATATCTACATGATCAGATAACATCATTTATGGGGTGGCATTCGTAAGACATAAACAAAACAAATATCAAGTTTAAGGCATCCCATGCATCTTTAATGCCCTCTTATTACAAATATTAATGGGAAGATGTATAGATTGAGCCTCCAAAATTGAATTTATTCATGGCCACACATCTTGATCTCAATATGGATGATCATGGTTGATTCTGATCATTTCAAAAAATCTATAAATAAGACGGTCAAGACCACCATTTTAAAGCTTCTTTGGTGTAAAATTATTATTCATAATTCTCCCCAGAATCCATTTTTATGTAGTGTTATTATGATTAATTTTTAATAGAATAACTTCACTATATGAATACATTTGATCAAATATCATGATCCTAGTTTCATTAGTGCACTTGAGATGATGGAGAAGGAAACCACTCATCATTTCTAAATACTTGAGAACCAAATCAAGGGGAAAATCACATTTTGAGATGAATTTGGAGATGTGATGTTCTTAAAAAGGTTCATTGGTATATTCCTTCTTTCAATAGTACTTAATTTTTATTTTCAAAACCCCATGATGGAGTTGGCTTAGTTAATTATGTTATTTATGTATTTTTTGAGTTTTTTTTTACTAATGCTTGATCTAACTCACTTTGGATTCCATTTCTACATCTTGGCATGCCCGATGGGACCATTCATCCCATAAAAGCAAGGAGACTAATTTGGCATTATTAGATTTACTAAAAAGTTCTTTAAAATATTTAAAAATCAAATTTTATCATTATTTTTCCCATATTTTTATTATTTTATTAACACATAGTTTACATAGTGATTGGTATTAGTTTACCCTAACCAACATCGGTCCTTTCCTAACTATCATTGGTCCCTATGTAGAGTATAAAATAGTATAAAAACTTGGTTTTTGAGTTTTTTCAAAATTTGCAAGTTGTTATTCTTGGTTTTATTAAATTGCATTATCTCTATCTAGTCATTTTATTACAGGATCTAGAGGTTTTTTGGATATTTTATACTTATTTGGGATAAAAAATGTTTTTCATATCCTTGCTTTTTGCATATGCATTTACAAGTAATCAACATCAATTTTATTGATTGGCATTATTTCTATTGTAACTAGCATTGGTTTTATTGTAAATGGCATCAATCTATATGGACCAATGTCAGTCTCTATATCAATAAAATAGATAAACCTAAGAGAAAGTTTTCAAATCTTGTTTTCTTATTGACATTTGTGCTTCAAGGCAAACATAAATCCTCTAAAAATTGCAAGTGAAAAGCTAGAGAAAGTGCCAAATTAGGACATGGTTAACTCTTGAAAACTTCCATTTGATGCTTAAAAGGAATCTAGGTGTGTGTTCTTAGATTTTTTTTGTGAAAGTTTTACAAGTTTGAAATTAAGGCCAAGGGGCCAAAAACACTTCCATTTTTTGCATTAATGTAAATAATTATTTGTTTCATTCTAGATCTTTTATACTTGTTTCTTTTTCACAAAATGAATGATGCATATATGCTCTCCCTCAATCACATCTATGGAGATTAGGTGACCAATAATGCTCTTTATTTTCATTCATGCCTTTTCCAAATATGTGAAAAGAACATTGGTAAGGCTCTCCCCAAATCTATATGGATTGGGTGATCTAAACACAACCTTTAAAGTCATTTCACTTTATCTTTCATTTTTGTGCAACTTGGTTAATGAGTAGGAGTTCATAGCCTCCTCACAGGTTTTCTAGGGAATAATTGACCTAAGAATTTATATCCTAGTGTCAATATAACCGCATTCCATAATGAGGTATACAAATTGAGGGTGACCTACTAGGATGTTTGCTTGAGCTATTAATTACTTATGTTGTTAAGAAAACTTTGTTAATGGTACTCCAGCTTGGACCATAGGGGTAATTTATACATCATAATACACTTAGATAGTGATGGATGTAGTGGTTATGAAAAGGACAAGAAATTTTCACAACAAGCCAATTAACATGAATCAATTAATGTGAGACATTTCTAGTGTTAGCCACACTTGGGACTATCTAGATACACACAAAAATTTAGTTTTAAAATAACACCACTTGTTGCAGATATATTATTGATGTAGGGAAGGTAGCTCGAAGCTCCATGGCACCATAAAATCTCTTTAGAGAAAGAGGTGTAAAAACCCTACTACTTCATGCGCTTTTATTTTTGGATTAACACTTAAAATCTTCCTAAGATCATTATATAGATGTAATTCAATAATATGATGAAACCTTATCAGTTTTAGGACTTTAGATGTTATACGTAGTTGTATTTTGTCATTTCATCCTTTAATTTCTTGGTCGTATTGAGTCTAAAACTTGTTTGAAAAGCAAAACACATAAACCAAACACCTTTATTACCCACCATTTTTTTTAAACAAGGAGGTGTTACACTAACCAAATTTAAATAATTCCTTGCCTTGTTCAAATCCTAATTTGAAACATTATGTTTTTCTTATGTAAATAGTGTTTTTATGATATCCATTTGAGTCTAGATGATTTTTCAAAAATATCTAGTTCCTTCACTTTTAATTCAAATAAAAAATCTCACCTTTCTAAGTTCTTGGATAAGGTGTTAATTGGTTAGCTGTTTGCACTTGGTTTGAGTTAACCTTGGTATGATTTCCTATTTGGGTTAAAGGACATTTTATAGAATTTTTATCATCATTTTGATCATTTTGAACTTAGGTTATCTTCTATATCATTTATTCTCTAAGTTTTAGAACCATTCTACTTCCTATTACCATGTGGTGACATTGTGCCACCCATTTAATTTTACTTTTATACTTAGGAGTTCTTTTGTGTTTTCACATCTTGAGATTCCTAACTTGTATTAATACCTTCCTCATAAAAAATACTCTCTTCTAATTTTATATCTACAACTCATCAAAGTTGAACCTAAGTTTTATGTTATTTACATATCTTTGACTTAAGTTTGTTTTGTTATCTTGCACATTAGGTTTCAAAATTATCATACCCTCTTCTAATTTCATGATTTCAACCCACCAAAGTTGAGTAATTTTGTGACCATTTCTTCTAATTATGTGGTACTACACCACCTATATTTTATTATTTTCTATTTTTACCTTTTCATTTGGTTGGAGAAAATAAAAACACACCTTGTTAACATTTACAAAACATATTTCAAATCTTGGTAAATGTATAACAAACTTTTACAAATGACATAAAGGTATACTCACATTAGGGTATCTTGTAGCTTTAGTTATGAGGAGGATCAATTTCATGATGGACATGAGCACTCCATCATGTTTGAGGATATTTCCATCTTTGGGCCTAGTATTTAAATACCAAATTAATCTATGCCTATTTTTATGTGTCATCCCCATCCTTCCCCTTTAGCTTCCATGAGTGATCAAGATCTATAGTGCATGAAGGTTACCATTTTAGGCTATCCTTATCTTTTAGCTTTTGAAAGTGACCAAACTCTATAATTCTTGATGGTTACCATTTTAGTACCTCTTATTTTGACTTGTATAAGCAACCAAGCTTTGCAATGCCTACTTATTACCATTATATGCCCATTACTGGTACTTATTGAACTTATTGTTGAAGAATGTCAATTAAATGAACCAATATTTGTTGATCCCTTCTTTTATAGTATATTTTTTGGAGATTATGTTATTGATCCATAAACCATTGTTCATTTACTACCAAATATTCCCCACTTTATAAAATTTGTGTTGGTCATTGAGCCAATATAGAACCAACCATTACCTCTTTAAAAACCATCTTTTGAGAACCAAAATGTGTTCAAAGTTGATATTTTGCAACCAATTATAAAACAAACCCTTAATGTTATTAGTGACCCATCCATTTATGATGAGTTAACCTATGATGAATCATCCATTGATATTATAATTATTTCTAAGGAGTCTCACTCTGATGAGCTAGTCTTTGTTGATTCACTTCTTAATGATTATAAATACCTTTGGAAAAATCATTATCTTGACCATTATCCTATTCTTAAAGAGCCCCATCCTATTAACAAGCTAGTCTTTGAAGAGTTATCTCTTGATATTTTTCCACTAATTGAGGAGTATCACTTTGACAAGCAAATTTATATCAAGCCACCCCTCAAGTGGTTCCCTCTCTTTGTGGGGCTTCACCTAGATGAGCTAGTATATGTTGAAACCTTTTGAGATGAATATATTTTTATTGAACCCATTATGCCATCACATGCCATTATTTATCTAAAATTAAGAATACAATAAAACATTATTATGGAAACATCCACATTAGATGAAGCACCAACATTGAATTTAGGTTCTACTCTTGAATCAACATTAGATTTAACATCAAAATTAGAATGACCACCAGTTTTGACATCAGATTTAAATTTCTTTGACTTGAATTCATCTTCAAAATTAGAATACATCCATGGTTGTTACAACATTGGTTACACTTACCTTGTAAATCAGTTTAAATATATTTGTGATCCTTTTATAGTTTTTGAGGATGATTACTTTAGTATCGACATAAGTTCTCCTAGTATCTTCTATGAGGATTGTGTTTCCTTTCATCATTCCATTACCCCTACCTAATATATCCATTATATTGATAGTTCACCTCCCACAAATGTTGATTGGGACCAAAAGAGTCACACTTTATTAAACTACATCCATAGTGACATATCAAGTGCAAAATATCATAGGGACCAAGATCACATTCTTGTATAAGAAGAACAATCTCCTAGTGAAACATTTTTGTAGGTGCTAGAGGACAATCAAAGTCAAAACTCAACTTCTTCTATTGAAACAATTTTATAGGTGCTACAAGATAATCAAAGTCAAAAGTCAATATTTCTTAGTGAAACCTTCTTAAAGGTGTTATGAGACAATCAATATAACTTCATTGGTGAAAAATTCATAGAGGCACCAATAGCTGAGCATAAAAGTTCTTCACTACTTGATGAAGACATTATCAAAAATGAAATTATTATAGCTTCCAATCTACAATGTAATCATATGGTAGCTACTCTTAGGCCCAAATAATAGTAAACTTTGGTGGTTCTATTGAGATCATATTTAAAAGTCTTTGGCCCCACCATAACCAAAATTATACCAAAACTAGAATTATCAATAGTGTGTGTACCTAAAAATATTGATCTTCATTTGTTTCTCAACTATTATACATTCCATTATCATCCACATTTTCATTACCAACTTATACCATTTATCCTATGACTAAAATTATTTCCCATTCCTAGATGCACTTTCATTTATAGAGGCTACAAAGATATACTATATAGACATTTGAAGGAAACAAAATCAACTACCAATGAAGATGAAAACAACATTAGAATCCAAATCTATGGCATGCCCTTGATAGAGAAACTATTTAGATAAGGTGTTTGGTAGAAATTTTTATGATTAATTATCTTGGTTGTATCATATGTTGACTATGACATACATCTCCACATCAGTAAGAGAAACTATTTTGAATGGTTACCAATTTTTAGGATTAATTATTCTAGTTATCTCACATGTTGACTTAGATGTGCATCTCCACGTTAGTAGGATTAATGAAACCATTTTTCATTTTCCATTTTCCATTTACCCTCTCATTTTCCTTGCCTTTTCTCTTGAGGGTAACACTATAGACCATTTCATTATAGGCATCTTATACCATTATATCCTATTTATCACATTGTTTAAACTACATTAACTTGAGGTCCTTTGGGACTATGTAGGCAATGCTCAATTTCTATTGAGTTTATCTCAGTCACCTTAGCCACACTCTTTCCATTTTGTCATCATTTTAAGTTGAAATGCTTTGACCATTTTGTGAGCAATCTTATCCATGCTATCTCCATTTTGTGAGCATTTTTTAAGTTTGAACACTCTCACATTTTTAAAAGTAATCGTCACTTAGGGGACATCCTTTTTCCATTATATCCAAGTGTTATATTATCATTTTATTTATGCCATGCCTCATAACATTTTATTATACCATGTATTTATTATCAACTAAAAATTGCTCTTAGCCATCCTACCCAACCCTTTTTTTTATCTTAGTTCTTTTAGTTCTTCCCGCACTTTCTATGGAGGATTTTGATCCAATTTCAATAGTTTTAGAATTATGTGTTTCAATTATGGTTTATGGAAGTAGTGTGATAATTGATCTGGTAATTTATCTTGTATTTACATTTTATTTGGTGCCAATGATTATAACTACCTATAAGTAAATTGATATTTCATTTTGTATTGATAATTATAACTTGTTATGGAAAAATCAATATTATGATGTTGTTTCTTAATTATAACTACCTATGGTAAAATTAGGAATAATGCCTTTTTTTACCAAGGTATTATCACACACCATGCCATTACTATTATCATTTTCCTATCCATTTAGCTCAAATTTGCAAAATTGTTATGACCTGGTCAGTTTTTCACTACCTATTATGTTGGAAAAACTATTATAATGTAAGATCCTAATGGGATTATGTAGGTCATGATAAATTAATGTTTAGGTTAACCCAATCCCTCTTTTCACCACACTCTTGCCATTTTAGAAGCTCTCATTTGAATGCTTTTGCCATTTTGGGAGATCATTTTCCTTATTTCCTCTACAAAATTAATCACTTTTTCTTGTCATCACTTTTCTTCTATCTCATTTCCAAGGAGAAATGCATTTTTCCTAAAGTTCATGTTAGATCTTGCATCCATGAAACTTTTTAGGAGGTATCTTCTTGTTTTATACATTTGGAATCAATTCAGCCACCCCTTCCTTTTCTTATTTTTTCCCTAATTTTATTTTGTTGTTTCCCTATCCACTTGGGGGAAAATTTATCTTTTTAATTATCATTTTATTGTGTTAGTCTCATTATTTATTAGATTAGGGATCACCTTGTCATAGAGATTAATGCCTCTATTACACTTACATAAATAATTATTTTTTACTTGCACTAACTTTTATGGATAACTTTTGTTTGTGTGTGTATATTTGATTTTTATTATTATTTTTTTGTGCTTTATTATTGCTTTGAATTTCTACATTTGTGTTCCTACTTAAATCTTGATTGTTCATATATTGATTTTAAGTTAGGTTAAATTTATGTGTTATTTTCTTTTGTTTTTATTTTTTTATTTAAATGTAAATCATTATAACTTTGATTTTGATAAATCTTTTATTATCATCCTTAGTTAAAAATATTCACATTTGTATTAGATCATCAAAATAAAAATATGTCATTATAGGTTACTGATACTTATGATGCATAATTTCATTTTTCCATAGTAAGCACCAAGTGCTTTGGTTCTAAGTTAAAAAGTCAATGTGTCTCTGAAGATCAACTTTAAATGCACCATACCCAACATAAGACTCTATGCAAGATGTTCATCTGTTTCCATACATTATGATTCTAATTTAATAGTGGTCAATTTATAGTCTTCATTATTCATTTAATTTTATCCCACTTCTGGGTGAACTACATTGGCTTGAGGTCTATCTAGACTATGTAGGTAGCATCTGGATACATGACATATGTCAGGTTAGCTTAAGCACCTTTTTTATTTTATTCCATCTCTACACTACCCACCAATTTCCCAGTGTACCCATTAAGGCATGCACGTAGAGATATTGAGACTCAATGGGTTTTGGCAAGAGAGAAAGCGTTAATAATTGATAAAGTTAAAATATTATGTGTATACACATACCATCCCCTGTATGTGATTTAGTTTTTTTATGTTTCCCTATATATTATGTGTTTTCCATTCTATTGTGTGTTTCCTTCTATCTTTGTGGATTTCCCATTTCCTTTATCATATATTTCATTTTAAGGATAATTACTAGCCTAATGGATAAGACACTTCACTTGTAAAACTAGAGATTTTGGGAGTTCATCTTATATCTTTTCATAAGACCATGTCCCTACCCTGAGCTAGCTGTTATACACTAAATTTGTCAAAGTTAAATTTACCTAAGTTAGGAGAAATCATTAAATATTTGATGTTGAAATATTCTAAATCAAAACTAAAAAACTATTTTTTCTTAAAAGATTATAAATGTTTAAATTATTTAAATTTATTTCACAAGTGCAAAGCATGTTTTTGTGCCCGTACAACTAGGAGGTTGGGCCTACTATACCTCTGGGTCATCTATAATGTGAAAATGTAGTGCTTGTGGATGTTTTATCACATTTTTCATGTATCTATAGATGACCAATCCATCCTCATAGACATGAAAAATGTGATACTAAATTTTCACTTATACACATATGTGACCTCACATCCATCATGCTCACAAGGATGAATGGACTGCCTACATGTCTATGTGATGTATCAGATGATGTGTAGTAATAATTATAGAAAAAAACTTATAATATCCACTTAGTGGTGCATTTTTATTCATATCTCCATCATAATTCAATTTGAAAATTTTACTAACATTCATTATCTTTGACCAAGACAAATTTTTACATAGATATTGTCAAAATCTCTAGTGTTCTGAATACTTCCTATTGGTATAGATTTTAATGGTGTTGTTTCAAAATTTCAACAAGTTTTAGAAAGATAGAGTTTTGTTATTTATAAGACACTATAGTTTTATGGGTTTGTAATATATTTATTTTAGGGGTTTTTTAAAAATAAATAAAATATTTCATGACCACCATAGTCTATTCTTTGTAACCGTATTATCAATTTCTACCTCCTAATCAATTGAATTTATAAAACCCTTGCCAAAATAGACTTTTAAATTTAAAATTAGTGAAAATAAAATATAATTATATGGGTTTCAATCCATTTCTAGTCATAGATAATAACATTATAAAGTTTGGAGATTCTTGAATTGTCCATATCAACCTAAAATAATTCTAAAAGTGGTTCAATATAGAAAATTCCATGACCATGACTATTCACCTAATAGAAAGTGGATTTCCTAATGCTTTTAGTTTTCATCCCTCACTATAGTGATTTTATTGGGTATTCAATTTTGTTTAGTACTATGAATCAAATTCCAAAGAGACAATATCAAGTAGAGAGTCTATGATGGCCAAATTGGATAGAAAATTTATGTGAATGACCATGATAATCCTAGTGAATGACACCTATGCAAGGACAAGTTTATCAACATGAAAATTTTGACAAGTATCTAACCAAAATCAATGAGTAATGGATGAATCATAATATAATTTTTATATAAAAAATCTTGAATAACTTCTATAGTTGAGACTTCAAAGAAGAGCTATTGAACATGACAAATCTCCTCAACTAGGTAGTAAGAAATGAAAACACCATGAATTTATACCCATAGATGTTTATGATAATGGATATCATGTGTAATAGGAAGGAATTAATATAATGGGGATAAATTATTAGTGAGGCCCTACACTAACAATTGATCAATTTGGATGCTAAAAAGTAATTCTTCATGGCCTCCTACTTGTACTCTTTGGACTCTCAAATAGTGTACCCCAATTTCACTCAGTGATCCAATGTAGATGTGTCTATGTAAGTATATGAGTTATATCCTTAGTTAACTCTAGAGTAGAGTAAAAAACATTTTAGAAGAGTCAATGATGCCTTTACTATAACATTATTCCAAGCCTTGGATGAATATTGGGGAAGATGAATATATATTTAAGTAGTAAACCTGATTTATTAATATGGGAGATACTTCCCCCAATTATAAAAATTTAAATATATCAGAGTTGGAGGATTTTAAGGATATCCTTTTTGGATACATAGGTTAGAAAAAAATAATATCATTATGATTCAACTATACATACAACTAGAAATAATGCAAAATAACTTCATAGACATACATGTTTTGGGTGTTACATGTCCTATATCATTGGCTTATATTATACTCAAGAATGTTGTTAATGATTAAGATATAAAATATTAAATTGAATAATTCACTTTGAATTCATATGATATACATATGTATTTTGATAGTAAAAAGTTTGTAATAAAATGTCTTGTCATTGATGCCTCCTATGAATATGTTCCACATTTGGAGGATTAATGGGTTGGTTATAAAGATGACTATGAAGTAATAGGGTGTGAATGAGGAAGATTGAGTTTAGAAAATGTCATATCCTTCATATATAAATGGGTTCCATATGGAATGACTAATGATCAAATTTAACTTCTTAATATAATATATGTTCAAAGAGGTATGGGTGACCCATTTCCTACTATCAATGATTCTATCAAAGATATATTAGATTTGTAATTGGGAACAAAACATGCATTAGACTAATCCATATAATGGTTCAAAAATAAGCTATTATATTTTATTGGGGTAGTTGGATCTAAGAGATCAATAGATTTAACATCTATAAAGCAAGAACTTATGGTAACTCCCAAGGCTAATGGGAAAGATAGTAATAGCATTGTAATTCAATCATCCATCCCTTGAAGTTTTGATGAAGGATATGGTGAGGATCCCAAATAGAAAAATTAACTTGGTAAAAATTGTGAAGAAATACCTATTATGGGAAGAAAATTAAAAACTAATAAATCTATCATGTTGCAATCTTCCTCCCCTCTTAGAGATCCTTCTTGATTAATCCCTAATAACACTCAATATTATCTTTCCTCTACTCAAGAAATAACTCAATAAGTATTAGTGATGTTAAAATATTATCCTCTACATATCCTTTAGTTTGTCAATCCATTCTACTTCCTCCCTAGGCTTCACATCTAAATCAACTTACACCACAACCTTCAACTAATCAAATGACTAGTTTCAACCAAATTGAATTTAAATGGATGCATCTAATGCTAAACAAAATAAAGATGTTTAAGGAGGAAATTATATATTTTAATGTATTTTCCAATATCCTCAATACTCATCCCAAGAATGAAAATACCACATCAAGGTTAGTCTTAGACCCATCAAGGCCTTGATTTATTGATATTTCTAAGCTTATTACTGATAAAAATGAGTAGGAAATGACTATGAGTTATTATACTCTAAGGGAGTATCTCTTGGGGAGTCAACCTAAGAAATTGATGTTTATAACATGTGATAAAACACATAGATGATGATAAAAATATATGAAAATGATGAAATAACTCTAGAAAAATTGGAGGATTAGGTGTGACAGTTGGCTAGATATATCAACTATCTTATCAACCTAGTCAAATAACCTATAGTTCCTCAAGTAGATGATCCATTTCAAGTTCTTAGAATTAATAAGGATTCCATATCCACCATCAAAAATATAACAAATGGTAAAACTATTAACTATTGGGTTGAGTAATTTATGTTAGATGGTATGAAATACATTGATGAGTTAATAAAGCTATATGGGATAATTGATGTTTAGATTGTCAATATAAATAAATAAATTAAGGCCCATGATAGTGAGTTAAAGTCCTGGGAAAATGTGAAAATCAATATTCAATAGTTGATCAACATTAGAAATTGATGTGATGGTTAAAGCTAGGATATTTGAGAAAGATGAATATGACACCTCTTTAAAATGGTCATAATTCATCCTTCATAAGATCAAAATTCTGAATCGAGCTATAATGTGTTGTAAGAGTAAAACCAATTTTGAAGAGAGAACCAAAAAGAGTTCTCTTCCAAATTGGGAGAGTTACATTTTGATATATTGAAGGAGGATTAAACAAGCTAGTTCACCATGGACGAAGTAAAATTTAAGTTCAAAAATCTAATAAAATAATATTTATTTAAATAAAATTCCTTCAATCATATTTTAATGACTCTACTCAATGAAAGCCATGTTTAACTCTAAGAATTAATAACCAACTGACTAAACTCTTACAAGTTATAAAATCCATGTTGATAGTATCCAAATATGGTTGACACAATGAAAAATGTGGTATTTAATAAAGGGATCACAATCACTAAGGAAATGGAAAAATTCATAAAATATAAAGTTATCTAGGATAAATAATAAGATAGAAGCTCTGCTTCTACTATGATATCTTGAACACTAGCTACTATTCCAAAGAATAAATCTTAGGATCATTACAGTTGTTTTTATTTTTATCCATTCTTATAATTTGGGAAATTATAAATTTTATTTATGTAAAAGTTCAAAAAAATAATAAAAATATAATAGGATGAAAATATGAATGCCAAATATCACATGTAATGTGAAGGGTAAGCCCTTTCCCTCCTATCTCTATAAATAGGATAAATGGCAATTGTACAAGGGTTGTCTAATCTCTATTGTATTTTTTCTTGAAAGTATGGATAAAGAAACTTTGTGATCATTATTAAAATTGAGAACCCTAGGAAATTATATAACTTTGTGACTTTTATTTTATTTGTGGATTTGTATTTTTCCTACATTAATGCATTTCTCTCAATTCAAGCAATACTTGAATTCATATCAAATAATCATGTTATTGTCTTTGATTTTCTTTGTGGATTTTTATTTTTACTATGTTAATGTATATCTCTCAATTAAACCAATACTAAAATTCATATCAAAAAATCATGTTACTTTTCATATACATTTTCTTGTTGCATGTTGGATGAAATATGTGTTTTCTCATTCATTGGTGACTTTTCATCTTCCTTCTTTTAATTTTTCATTTCAGTTGAAAGTAGTAAAACCCAATACTACATTCAACATGTAAAAATTATAAATATGTTTAGTTTAGATTTTTTTTTTTGATAAAGGAATATCCCTTTTGAATAGAGGAGAGACTTTATCTCCTTCACTATTGTGAAAAATACTATTTGTCACAAGCACCAAATATTTGACCAACATAGTTGAGGACATAAATGTGCAAAAAATAAATTGTTTTACATTGAAGGTGTCAATAGAGAAGAAAAGGATGAATAATTATCATGGGAGGCTCAATATGGGTTAAGGGAGGAATAAAGAAAACCTAAAAATATATTTATTTCCATAAAATTTCATGTATTAACACTCTAAAATCCATCAAGGTAGTGAGGTTTTTGAAAAAATATGAGATTATAGTATTTATTGAATTAGGTAGTATTGATAACTTCATCAAAAATAAAATTCACTATGCACTTGAGATAATTTTATCTATCCAACTCTAGAGTTTCAAATCATGATTTCAAGTTCTGGCACTATTAATTGTTCCATGAAATTCTGTAGTATTAAGCTCTCAATGGGATAATATCTACTATATACCCTTATGTTTTACATTATTATGGGTGGAACATATATGATGTTATTAATTCAATTGATAAAAACCTAAGGAGTGACTGAGATGATTTTCAAGATCTATTCATGTATTTCCATTCTAAGGAAAATAAATTTTAACTATGCAGGTTAATGCAAAGTCTGCACAATTGGTGATTTATCATCAAATGCATAAGATTATAAAAATAATAATCATTTGTTCTCCAAAGAGGCACAACCACAAAAGGGGTCAGAGCCATGATATTTATAGAATATTTTGGAAGATATTTTATTATTTTTTAGCGATATTCTAAAATGATTTCCTCATAAAAGGGATCATGATCATCTATTAAATTAGTGTCAATGTGCCAACCACCCAAATCACGCCCTAAAAGTACCCATATGTCTAAAAGTGTGAGATTTATAATATGGTACAAGAGATTCTACAAGTAGGTATTATTTATCATATTTAAATAACTTATTAGTCTCTAGTGGTGATGATTTATAATAGGGATAAAACTTGGTTTAGGTTGCATGACTAGTAACTTAACAAGTAAAATATCAAAGATAAACTCCATATTCCTATAATTTTTATTTTTTAGATGAATTACATGGTGTTGTTTATTTTAAAAAACATTATATTTATTTTCAGAATGATCAAATCTGAATTAGATATGAGGATACTAATAAGACAACTTTCAAAACCCATGAGGGCCATTATGAATTTTTGGTGATGCTTTTTGTATTCAATATTTCACCATCTAATTTTTAGAGTTTCATGAACTCTTTTTTTTCATCAATTATACAAAATAAAATATTGGTGTTCTTTGATGATATGTTAATATATAAAAAAATGGAAGGAATGTTTTAATCATGTGAATTAGGCCTCAGATATTCTTGAACAACACCATATTTATGCCAAGCTTTCTAATTTCACTTTTGGATCCAAGGAGAATAAATATATGGGCCACACTATTTTGATGAGTACATCAAGGAGGATAAACACAATATCAATTATTTAGTAGAATTGAAAGTGATTCAAACCCTAAAAAACCCCTAGGATTAGTGGGGGTCAAAAGTTACTACTATCATTTTTTAATAAATTATGGAAATATAACATCACCACTCATAGCTTTATTGAAAATGGAATCCTTACATTGAGATAAGATAGCCACCCAGGTATTTTAGAATATGAAGGAGACCATGTGGACCAACCTAGTTCTATATAATCTAGATTTCTCAAAAATATTCATTTTGGAATGTGTCTTTTTAGAATATGGCATATGAGTGGTACTCATACAAGAAGGATGACCCATTTCATTTTAGAGTTTCCAAATAAAAGGTAAAAATTTAATAAATCCTATTAATGATAAAAAAAAATATAGAAATACTTTATGTTTAAAATAATGGTGACTATATTTGGTGGGAAGACATTTTTATGTGAATATAGATCATAAGAGTCTAAATTATTTCTTGTAACAAAGGTTATCATAAAAAAAACAACAAAAAATGGTCACTAAAATGTTGGGATATGACTTTTAGATTGTATACAAGAAAGGAAAGTATAATGTTATGATTGATGCACTATTACATAAGGATGAGTCCATAGAAGATTTTTTTTATTCCATGTCTATATTATAGGCCAATTAGGTGGATCAAACAAGATCAAAGTGAGAGAATGATGTTGTTACACATGATGTTATTAAAAATATCAAATAATATCTAAGTGTATTTGATAAATATGTTAGATATTTATTCACTAAAAAGGGGATGAATCAGTGTGAAAACTCTTATTTCATTTCCATATTTCATTCACTTATCAATAAAATAGATATAAAGATATAACAATGCATAAACAATTAGTCATATGAACAAGAAGTGAAAACATAACACATGAGTAAAAGATTTATGTGGAAAAACCTATAGGGGAATAAAAATCACTAATGAATTTTTTTTAATAATGTATTATAATAAATTAATCAGCATTTTATTGATTCACCAACCCCACAAGGAGCAGCAACCTTTCACTTAGTCAATCACTAACTTAATTAGTGCATTTAACAAGCTTCAGCCAACAAGGAGGCTCAAAACCCCTAGTTAACCAAGAAACAAATCATATACCTTGAATTTATGATCAAATTTGGACAAATTTTACTTATTTAAATTATTATAACCTCCTTTTTTTTCTTTTCTCACACTTCTTTCTCACTCAAACAACCTATTAGGCATTCTCATTCAAATAACCCTCTCCTTCATAGAATTAGGTCAAATAAACTTGCTCAAGAAACATAATTAGATACTAAAAGAATGTTTATATGATCCATATAATTATCTTTAATACCTTAACATATTCCCCAAAACTCTATATCATTTGCTCGATGGCTCAATATTCTAACTAGTTAACATAGGTTTATTAGGCCTTGACTTTATACATGATTCTTTCTCATACCCATCTTAGTTAGCCAGGGACCTCACCATAATTGGATTAATATTGAAATATATAAATACCCAAGTTTCAAAATTGAAAATAAAATTTCATATTTTTATCATTACCCTTAATGTCTAAAACAACCATTAGGCCTAATAGAGACGTGATGCAATTAGGCCTTTCTTAAGCACATGTTTCACTTAGACCTTATTTGAACACTTTGAGA